>CM069152.1:44467530-44515393 GCA_035221665.1 Okamejei kenojei | reverse complement strand
CCACCAAGTGCGGTTGCGGGAGCGGGGGCCGGGGAGGGCGGCATGTGGCGTTCACACACACTACACGACCAACACGAACACACACTAAACTACGTGGGGGTAGAGAGGGGTGGGCGAAGGGGAGGGGAGAGGAGGCGAGGAAGAGGGGAAGATGTTGAGGTGAGTGGAGAGGCGGTGGGGAGGAAAGGGTGAGGGGGAGAGAGGACGATGTGGATGGAAGAGGGGGAGGGGAAGAGGTTTTGAAGAATAAAAAGTGGAGGGGAGAGAGAGGAGAGGGAGAGAAGTGGAGGGAGAGAGAGGAGGGGCGATGAGCGGAGGGCAGAGAGAGGAGGGGGAGAGAGAGAGAAAGGGGAGGGATTAGAGGTGGGGAGGGGAGGGAGAGGGTAAGCGTGCGGGGGAGGAGTGAGGGGTAGAGGGGTCGCAGGGAAGTGGTGCATCGGAGGGGGGAAGGGTGTGGAGGGATGATGGGGTGAAGAGGGGTGGGGGCGGGAGGGAGAGACGGGGGTGGGAGGGGAGGAGTCGAGGGGGTGTGCAGAGATTCGAGATGGAGATGGGGGAGAGAAGGGGAAGGTGTGGAGAGGGGGGTGGGGGCGGGGAGTAGAGAGGGTTTGGTGAAGGGGTGAGAGAGGGGTGGGGGAGGGGGGCGAGATGGGTGGGGGAAGGGTTATAGAGCGGGCGAGGGGACAGGGGCGAGAGGGGGGAAGAGTGTGGCATGGAGGGGGGGGGGGTAGGAAAGGGGTAAGGGCAGAGAGAGGGAAGAGTGTGGGGGCGGGGAGAGTGGTAGGGGGAGGGGGAGGAAGGAGTGGGGAAGGGGGGAGACAGAGAGAGGGGGAAGATGTGGGGAGGGAGAGTGATGGGGAGGAAGCGAGGGGTGGAGGGAGGGGAGATGGGGAGGGCTGGGGGATGGGGGAGAGGAGAGAGAGAAGTAGAAGGTGGGGAGGAGGGGGGCGAGGTTTCTGGGGGGATAGGAGGAAGTTGGCGAGAGTGAGGGGCGTGAATCCCCCCCCCCCCCTAGGGATGGGGAAGGGGAGTGGTGGAGGAGGAGGGGGTAGGGGAGAAAAGGCGGTGGGGGGAGATAGGGGGGAAGGGGGAGAGAGAGGGGGAGGAGGGGGAGAGGTGGCGGAGGGGAGAGAGGTGGGGGGATGGGGGAAGGGGGAGAGAAGTGGAAGAGTGGGGGGGGGGTTTGGGGGTGGTGGGGGAGGGCGGGGAGGGGGGTAGGGGGCAGTGGTGGAAAAGGCCGCTGAGGGGTGGGAAAAACGGGGTTGGGGGAGGGCTGAGAGGGGAGGAAGCGGGAAGGAGGGGAGAGAGAGGGTGTGGGGAGGGAGAGGGGATGGGGAGGAAGAGGGCACCTTTGAGATAGCCGCAAAAAACAATGAAAAACCAAAAAAAATGAAAAAAAAAAAAAAAAAAGAAAAAAAAAATAAACAAAAAAGAAAAAAAAAAAAAAATACAAAAAAAAAACAAACAAAAAAAAAAAATGGGGAGAAGTGGAAGAGGAGAGGGTCGGGGGGAGTGGAGGAAGAGGGACAGAGGGGTGGAGCGAGGGGTGTGGGTGGGAGAGAGAGAAGGGTGGTGGGGGAGAGAGGGAAAGGGTGTTGGGGAGGGGGGGAGGGAAAGAGGGAGATGGACAGGGGAGAGAGAGGGGAGGGGGTGGGGAAGGAGGATGGGAGGGGGAGAGAGGTGTGGGGGAGGGACGGGGGTGGGGAGGAGGAGGGAAGATGGGGTACGGGAAAGAAAGGGGGGAAAGAGTGTGGAGGAAGTGGGAGGAGGAGTGGGGAGGGGGAAGTGGGTGGGGGGGTGAGAGGGCAAGGGGCGGTGGCGAAGAGAGGATGGGTGTGGGAGGGAGAGGGAAGAGGGAGGAGAGGGTGTGGAGGGAGAGGGATCGGGAAGGGGAGACCAGGGGTGTGGGGGTAAGAGGGGGGACGGAGGGAAGTGTGAGGGAGGGGGATGGGGGAGATGGGCGTAGGGGAGGGTGAGATTGGGTAGGGGAGGGAGGGGGACGAGTGTGGAGGGAGGGGGAGGGAAAGGAGGGATCGGGTGGGGGGCAGGAGAGGGGAAAGAGTGGGGCGGTGGTAGAGTTGGAGGGCCGAGGGGGAGGGGCAGTCATCTTTCCCACTACATATGGACCCCCATTCATCTTTCTCTTTCCCACACAGTGATCACGTGATCGTCACCGGCTGCGGGTGGGGGCGGGGGGGGGGCGGCGGGGCGGTGCAAAGGGCAGATGTAAATGTGATCCATTCTGATTGGCCATCTGTGGAGGGAATGGCATTGTGACATCACACGAGGAACATTCACAACATTCTATGGGTGGAGCAGTTTGTTTTTTTTAACATTTTGAATATCTTGGCCGGCGGTGAAATGATTGTATTAAAAATTGTGTACATAAAAATGTCTAAATTGTAATGAGGAGTGCATTAGTGAATGTAGAAGCGTGAGTCTAGCAAAATGATAGGAAAAATGCGGCGTTTGAGGTCTGTTTTGGCGGACCATGACTCAAATGGGCAAAAAATGTTATCTGATAAAAAAAATGGAATGTGCACATACACCCACATGCCCACACACAACACGACACCCACACCAACACACACACAAACACACACACACACACCACACACTCAGAGTTTTATAGATAGATAGATAGATGATAGATAGATAGATAGATAGGATAGATGATAGATAATAGATAGATAGCTAGATAGATAGATAGATAGATAGATGATAGACAGATAGGCAGATAGACAGGATAACAGATAGATAGATTGATAGACTAAGGTATACATCACATCCCCCTTCACTTTTTAAATTACCATTTCATCTCCCCCTTCAACATTGGGATCAAACTAATAACGACCCTATAATCAATTTAACGCGAGATAAAAGTCCACAAATAACAGAGTGCTCTTTCATTATACAAACTATAAAATAATTGGCCAAATATTATACATAACAAGTCGAAGTGGGGGTTTTGACAATCGGCCCACTTCCGTGCAAGTAGTACTTTCCAACTAGGTTCTGATCTTATTTCTGTTGTGTCGAGGTGTTGGCTTGGCTCGACTTCAAGCCGGTTCTCCCACCAACGAACCTTGTATTGCCGGACTCTGTGTAGTTCGCTTTGAGTCTGCAGGGACTAGCTCCTTCTGGGATGGGGGTTCCTCCTTGTGGGAGAGTGTTCGCACTGTCTGTGCCCGTTGCAAAGGCATGGCTCAGCTGCTTTGGTGCAGGTCTTGAGTCCTTCCTGTTTCTGCCGGAACTCAGTACCACTCGGTGTCGATGTTGGACGTAGCATCGAGGGGACAGGTTTTCACTTGCATTCCGGCCCACGTTGCCACGTGGTTTGGACAGACCACACCTGTGTTGTTGTTGTTCCAGGCTATGGCGCGGCTTCAGCCCTTGCCTTTCATTGAAGTCATATGCATGCTTTTCTTGCCGGCGCGCCAGTTGTGGTCCCATGGGACATGATGATGGTAGTAAGAGCGATAGAGGCGATGGCAATTTGCTTTTAACAGTCCTGTTCAGTAACTGTGATGGGGCCTAGCCGCCTGTCCATACAAGGGGGGTGTTGCGGTATTCGGGATGGTGTACATGGGTCACGGCCGCTGTGGTTTGCATTCCTCATAATACTTTTTATAGTTTGCACACGGCCCCTCTCTGCACGTTGTCTGGGGAGTATGGGACGTGACGGTGACATGGGCACAAATTTACCAGTCACCCCGCAACCTACGAAACTCAACACAGTCAAATCTCTCCCGTTGTCTGCCATCACCAGGTCAGGAATTGCCATTCCGGGCAAACTATGTCCGTTCACCTCACGTATCTGCCTTCGCATGCTTTGGGGGACTGCGATTTGTATTCCTCAAGACTAATCAATCGACTTAACCCGCTTGTAATGGTAGTATGAAACAGAGTCATGTCGAGGGCCGATCCTGGGTTACTACGCCAACCCTTTCTTATTTACGCGCCAAACCGTTAGAATGGGTCCGGTCTTTTTTTGTTTCAGCTTTAAATCCCGCAAGACGGGTATTGGGATTGACTTCTAGCCTGACATGGTGTAGGATCGACTTCTACAGCATTGTGGTCCACGTTCGGCAGGATCAGTGTGCTCTTCTGCAGGCGTGTTTGCACTTGGGGCAAACCGGCTGGGAATCGGGGGAAAACATTTTTATGTCCCAGCTTCACCGTATTTCCATGTCCTTACCGTAGCAGGATGAATTCGCATGCGTGGAGTCTGGGCTTAATTGGTGTAGCGGCTTGGTGAGCAAGCTACTCAGGGCTTGTGGTCCAGTAAAGATTACTTGTGCGGGCGTGACTGACAATGTAAGCATTGAAAACTTTTGCATTGCGTACAATATGGAGCACAGCTCCTTCTCTATAGTCGCGTAGTTGCGCTCGGCCGCGTTCACACGTCGTGAGCGTAGGCAACAGGTCTATCGTCTTGATCAGGCGCTCCCAAATCCCTGTTGGAATCAACTTGGAATTTAAATGAAAACGCGGAGCACATTCACACTCGTTACAGGTTTGCGTAGAGGACTTCAGTTTGTCTACTTGCATTGTCTGGCTCTGGCTCAAAATGCCACGCTATTCCCTTTTCCGTGTTTTAGCTGTTCTACGTGGGGCAGTGATCTCCGGAAGGTTGGATAAAACTTGGCCATGTATGTCCCCATCCCTAAGAAACGTTTGCACATTCAGCCTTGTTTGTCGGGTATGGACATTTGTAGCATGCTTGTGGACACGAGGATGGCTTGGTTGCCACGCATGCTATTGCGAAGTATGACGTATTCAATCTCGTTTGAGCCCAAACCCACTTTCTGGGATTGAGCTTTAGGCCGGATTCTTTCACCAGTTCGAGTAGGGCTTTTACCCTTGCGTCATGTTGTTGCTGTGTTTCACACCTCAACGAGAAGGCGTCAAACGACTATCTTCCACCCCTTCTACATACCAACTCTTCCTGCATCGCCCTAGCCAAATCTCACCTGCGGATGAGATTCCAAATGGGAAGCACGAGGCCACAGTATCTCCAAAGAGGAAGTATTAAATATCGTCAGACACGAGCTGTCAACGCTCAGTGGGAACTGCCAGTGACCAATTCCAATTCAACTTTTATGTCATTGCCACAGATACAAGTAGGGTACAAACAAAATGCAGTTTAGGGTCAAGTACGTGTGCTAGCAATACGTTAGATAAATACAGATAAATAAATAAGATGTGGAAAATCTATCGGCGGGACTCGAGTTCAGCGTGTGAAGGCTTTATTATAGAAGCTGTTCTCATTCTGCTGGTGCGGGACATGTCGCTCCTGTTACCGCCTCACGATGGTTGGAGGGCAAAAACAGGCCATGGTTTAAGGTGGGAAGGGGTCCTGATGATCTTCCCAGCCTGTCTCAGACACCGTTTTCGGTGGAGGGGCATCATGGAGGTGCGGCGGCACCGTTGTATGTGCTGGGCGGTTTTCACCACCCGTTGTTGTCGCACTTCCTGTCTGTACGGTGAACTGCTGTACCATACCGTAATTAAAGCAGGTGGTCGGATGCTTTCGAAGGTTACAGCGTAACGGTTGGTCAGGATATGGGGGGGAAGGAGGTTTTTTGAGCCTTCCTCCGAAGTAAAGGGCGCTGCTGCGCCTTTTTGACCAGCTTGGAGGTGTTGAGGGACCCGGACAGATCCTCCGAGATGTGTAACCCGAGGAATTTGAAGTTGAGACCGCTCCACCTCAGTCCGTTTATAAGGTGGGGGTTGATTGCCCTCTGTTCTTCCTGAAGTCGACAATGATTTCTTCGTCTTCTGGAGTTGAGACGAGGTTAATATTGAACACCAGGTTGTCACGGTGCTGGACATCCTTCCTGTAGGCTGACTCGTGGTTTATCGCTGATCCAGTCTACACCGAGGTGTCGTCGGCAAATTTATGATGGCGTTGGCGCTAAACTTAGGGATGCAGTCATGGGTGTGAAGAGAGGTAGAGGAGAGGGCTGAGCACACCGATTGTGGCACACCAGTGTTCAGGTGTTTATAGTGGAGGAGGTGAGGTTGTGACCCTAACAGACTGTGGTCTGTTAGTGTGGAAACTCCAGTGTCACTTGCAGTGGGAAGTTGGAGAAGATGCCAAGACCGCTGAATTTGGTGATCAGCTAGCGGTGTATGACATTGTTAAGGCGGAGCTGAAGTCAAAGAACAGCAAACCTGATGTCGGTGTTATTGTGTCCAGGTGGTTTCAGGGAAGAGTGTAGGGCCGCCGATATGGCGTCCTCTGGCTTAGACCTGTTGGTCGGTAGGCAAAGTGGATGGGGGTCCCGTGTGGGGGGGAGGCTGGCTTTGAGGTGAGCCAGCTCAGCCGCTTCGAAGACCTTGGGCTAGAACGGGGGAGAGTGCACTGGCCGGAAGGAAATCGTGTGAGACTCCCTGTTGTTGATTGGTTTTGGGCACTGGCCCCATGGTTTAGAATGTCTTGAGGCAAGTGGGGACGCCACCTGGGCCTGTGACAGATTGAAAATGTCAGGTGAGAGGACAGGGATAGCTCTGTCCAGCACATGCCTGAGCACCGCGGGGGATGCCATCTGGGGCCGGCAGCTTTGTGCTCATTCACCTTGCTCAGTGCATTTGTACAGCAGAGGTGGAGGAGACTGAGGGGTTGTTTCATTGTGGGGGTGGGGCAACTTTGATGGCTGAGAGTTTTGTTGTCCGGTTCAAGCGGGCCATAGAAATGGTTTAGCTCGTCAGGAGGGAGGCATAGTCTGGGCGGGGGGGGGGGGGTGGCGGTGTTGGGGGTGTTGGGGGGTGTTGACTTATGGTAATCGGCAAGGTTTGATTCTTGCCACTTACGCCGGGGGGGTTCAGAGTTGTTTCGGAAATGGCTCCTCGATCTGCCGTTTGTGATTGAGTGTAGCATTCCTATTCCCTTTTTCAAGATTGGCCCTGGATGAGCTGTATCCCTCATCGTTTGCAGATTTAAAGCGGCGTTTGAGAGCCTTCAGCAGGATGTCTGACCTCCTGCTCTCACGGCTTCTGGTTCGGGTAGGTCTCTTACTCTCTTTGTGGGTATTGGACGATGTCCGTGCAGAATTCTATATAGTGACCATTGTAGTGTCAAATTTTGTGAACCATTCTGATTTGGCTTGCGGGCTACAATGTTTAGAATGTCGGCATAGGCGAAATGCTTCCTATGATGGACCGCATTGTGGTCATATGGGTCAAGTCATTCGGACATCGCATTAGGCTTGCTAACCACAGTCATTGCATTCACCAATCTGTCGGTTGCTCATGCGGTTTAATTCAGCTTTTTGACCTTATCATGATCTTATAGGGGCTAGTGCGGGGGCGGGTTTTGCAGGTTGCACGTTCTCTAGCAGCGCTATGTTGTTACTCTGTCTCTTTCGCCTTCTAGCCCTCGGAAAATCTTGTGCGTTTCTCAATGATCTTGGCAGTGTATGATGCGGCTCACACTACGTCATCCAACATCTCATTTCGCACAAGAAGCCTAACTTTAACACATCAGTTATCCCCAACTATGGGTTTCACATTCCCATCCTCAATACTTGGAAAGGAATAACCTGGGTTCCTTCTAACCTCATTTAACTTTCCCCTTTGCCTGCCCACAGGCTTTTGTAGGTCAGAGTATGAAATCAGTGTCACTGTTCGTGCTCAGTAAGGCAAACCAGTCTTTCTGACAAGTACTCTAGCAGGATGTTCGACTTGAGTGCCAGAGTCAAGTTGTTTGAATCATTGTCCACATTGCTGTTGCTGACTCTGTCCCATTCACGCATCGACTTCAAACACAGCGTCATTCATGGCCGTCAATTGTAGAATACATCAACGTGTCATCACTGGCTCAGGCAGCGGTGAAGTGTTCTTCTGGAACTCGACTCACGGCTACAGTCCCGGCTTTTGTGAATAAGCCGGTTCATGTTCGGTGGGAACGTGGGGCGGCTACTATTGGGCGCTCTATTTACCGGGCCCAGTCGAGGGCTCTGGAAAGATATCCCTTCACTCTGCAGGTGTGAATCTTCATACACTGAGCAGCGGCAGTAGTTGCCTTTATGCCCGCGGGTGCATGACGGGCAGACGGTCTCCTTTCCCAGAATCACGGATTTCTGTCTGTGGCTGTTGGAGTCATGAATCCCTGCTCGGCCCCATGGCCGGAATGCCGCTGCTCCCGTTTTCATGTAATCAACAGATGGACTTTGATGTGGGATAGCACAGGTGGGGCAAATCTGCATCCGTGCTTGGTGTGATGCTTCGGCAATCATTACACATGGTTACTGCTTTTTACAGTGTAATCCATCGATTGTAGTAGATTCGCCAGAGGCGGCAGGCTGGGTGATGCCGCAGCCACTTTCTGTCTCGCAGAATGAGTCATGGATAATGCCAAAACTACAATCATTAGTAAAGATAGTCACTGCAGTCAGGGAAGATGGAGAAGGTCTCCCCTCGCCGTGATTACTGTGTATAAATATGTATTTGTGACAGTTAAGTTTTTTTATAGGTCCACCGTATATGTGGAACTTCTTTTCAGGGTTGTCTATTGTCACATTCCTCGGGGTGAACTGAAAGGTTCATTAAGTCGGAGCGGCCGGCCTCGCACACGGAGGATGTGCACCCCAGACTCTTTTCGGTCACCAGCACGTTCTGTTGCCGTCTCATACAGCTGGAATGCCTTGTCCAGTCTTATTAATTCTTGGGCAAGTTCTATGTTTTCTATGTTCTTGCTGGAAGAGAAGATCCTGGCTTGAGTCTGCAATTCTTTTCTTTTGTTATTTTTAGTTGACACAATGTAATGACTGCGTAAGGATAGTATTCCAGTTGTGACTAGCACAATGAATACACATCCGACCTTCTTGTAAGAAAGATTTAATCTGAACAACCAACTGAAACTTCTAGAAGGTCATCTAACCTCAGTCACGAGGCACAACCGGGCAACATTTGCAGCTTCTGCTTTTGGCTCAAGGGGTGCTGGCATTTTATATTAACATATACATCTCGCGTCAACTTTTGAGACGATCTACAGCAACCTGTAGCGACGATGGACAATGTCTATGCCCCAGGCACTGGCTGAGTTTCTGGACATTGTACCCCAAGTTCGGCTCGGCCAGCTGAGGCATGATGTCATGCACCATATTCTGACATCTCGCTCCTGACAAGCTCCTTATAGCAAGGCGGAGTTTCGGAGTATGGAGGCCATGGGCATCGTTCGGTGGCTCCAACAGCCCATGGGCTCCTCACTGCACATGGTGCGAAGGTGTCCGGATGTGGGACCGTTACCCTATTCCCCAAATACCGCACTTCTCAGCAAATTGGCCAGGGGCTAGGTTCTTCTCCAAGATCAACTAGTCGGGCATATCACCAGAACATGTGACTGGAGGATGTCCCCAAGACAGCTAATTAATTACCCGTTCGGGTGTTCGCGTAGTTTCTGCGGATGCCTTCGGCATTAAGAACGCGTCAGGCCTTTCAGTGCCTGATGTACACCGTGATACGCGGGCTCGACTTCTTGTTTGTCTACTTGGACAACATCCTCGTGGCATGTCAGCTGTGTGAGGTAGCACTGCGACCACCTGCGTCTACTTCTTCCAGCGCTCAGTCACCATGGCCTTCATAATTAAGCCTGGTAAGTGCCAACTCGGCCTTCGGGCCATCAACTTCTGGGGGCATCGGGTGTGTCACACAGCATGGAGCAGTGCCTCTGCCAGACAGGGTTGAGACAATCCGCCAGTTCCCGCGGCCTGCTATGGTTCGTGGCCTCCGGGAGTTCGTAGGGATGGGTCACATTTTACCACCGGTTCGTTCCGGCAGCTGCCAACTTTTGCGGCGCTTTTCCAGTTGCTGATGGGCAAGCAACGGGGAGATACAGTGGACGCTGGTCGCATGGCGGCGTTTGAAAGGGGCGAAGCAGGCCTTGGCTCGGGCGACTATGCTCATGCATCCGTCGGCGATGCCCCCACATCCCTTACCTTAGATGCCTCAGGTACTCTGCAGTCGCAGTATATGTTTTGGAACAGTCGGTTAACGGCTGATGGCGGCCTCTGCCTTCTCTAGCGGCCCTGAAGGTTGCGGAGCAGCACTACGGCGCTTTCGACCGGGAGTTGCTCCCTTACACCTCGCAGTGCGGCACTTCCCGTACTTCCTCGAGGGCCGCTCCTTCATAGCCTTCATGGACCATCGAGCCATGACGTTTCGGCTTCGGTCTGCCCATCAGCAGCGCCAGCTGGCGGCTATTTCGGAGTATACAATGGGACGTCCGGCACATCGCCGGGAAACGCAACCTCATGTCGGATACTTTGTCCGTCCAGCAATTGAAGCCAGTGCTTTACCCGGCCTCGGGAATGGATTACTCCGCCTTGGCGGAGGGCCCAGTGATGGGACGATGAGATGCCGGCGTCCGCACGCCGATCTCTGGATGGTGCTTGAGGACGTGCATGTTGGGGTCCCTCGGGTTCCATCCCATGTGAAGTATCCAATGGTCAGCCGAGGCCTATCGTTCCGGCGTCCTGGTGCCGCCGTGGTGTTTGAGGTGATCCATGGGCTGGCCCACCCATCATCCGGGCCACGGTCGCTATGGTGGCTGCAAGGTTTAGGTGGCATGGACTTTGGAAGCAGGTCGCTCGCTGGGGCCGGCGTGCATCCCGTGCCAGACATCAAAGGTTCATCGACCATCCAGGCACCATTCAAGACTTCACAGTGCCTTCGGCGGATCGTCACGTAACACGTGGACATCATTGGGCAACTGCCTCCGTCCCAGGGTGTTTTCACACCTGCTTACGGTGGTTGACCGACACTTCAACTCAGTCGTGCGCTCGTGCCTCATATGGCAACTTGGATTGCCTGCTTTGGGGTTCCACTTCACATCGCGTCTCTGACTGGGGCACCAAGTCCCACCATGGGCCCGCGCCTGTTGGGACACAGATTCCACCACACGACAGACGTACCATTCCCCAGTCAAATGGGTTGGTGGAGCGGTTCCACCGCTGTCTGAAGGTCGCCATGAAGGCTCGTCTCATGGGCCCAGGGTGGATGGATGAGTTGCCATGGGCCCACAAGGAAGATCTGACATTGTCCTCCGTGGAGTTGGTATATGGTGCTCCGCTCACCGTCCCCGGGGAGTTAGTCCCTGCTACCGATGGGTCCCAGGAAACACTGTCATCGGTGCTGATCCACTTGCGGGAAAGGGTCGGCGCCCTGTCTCCCATCCCAAAGTCGCGTCATGGAGTGGCCCCTTCCCATGTGCCACTTCCACTGATGGGCTGCCCGTACGTTTTTCTTTGCCATGACTCTCACAGGTCACCCTTGCAGCGCCCATGTGAAGGTCCCTTTCAAGTGCTGCGGCACGGGCCTACTACATTTGATTTGGACATGGGAGGCCGGCGTGAAACTGTGTCTGTGGCTGAGCGAGCCAGTCCATGTGGCTCAACTGCCCCGTCGTGAGCATCTGTCGTCCCGGGCTCCCGGAGATTCTTCCGAACCGAGCTAGCCCCCGGGGTATGGCATTGCATATACGTGTTCAGGCCGCCTCGTGCGGCATCCCGTCCTGTTCGGTGCCTCTGGTTCTGTGGTGGTCATGTGGCGGCACCTGGTGGCAAAACCAAGGCACAACGAACCATCGGCTCTAGATGGCGGCGGCTTGGTGTGGGAGGCGCTAGACACGGGGTCGGTACCTGAGTTGGTATTTAAGGCTGGGCAACGCCCGTGTCCGGCGAGGAGTAGGGAGCTGTACTGGAGAGAATAAACATGTCTAGTGCACACAACTCGTGTCCAACTCGTTTCACACAAAGTAATATTTTGTGGTCAATATATCTCTGAAGAACATGGATAGGTGAAGCTTAGGTTTGGGACCTTTTTTCAGACTGATTGTAGGAGATGGGGGGGAAGGGACAAGACAGTTGGGAGACAAGACGGGCAAGGCAAAAGTTGGCAGGAGATAGGTAGACACCAGCAAGGGTGAGTTTTGATAGATGGATGGAACAAAGGCAAAGGATTAAAACCAAAGGTGTAACACATGAAGATTAAAGAGTTGCAAATTATGAAGCCAAAAACGGAATGTGGGTGGAAGGGGAGGAGGGAAATAGGTGCCAGTCCAGGTGGGGAAAAGAGGGGTGTGAAGGAGAAAGGGGACAGGGAAGGGAGAGGGGGTTGTAGGGATTACCTAAAATTGGAGAATTCACTGTTTCATACCTTTGGGTTGTAAGCTTCCCATGCGGAAGATGAGGTTCTGTTCCTCCAATTACATGTGGCCATCACTCTGTCAATGGAGGAGGCCCAGGACAGAAAGATCAGAATGGAATGGGAGAGAGAGTTAAAATGGTTGGCAACCGGGAGATCAATTGGCTTTTGGAGATTAAGTACAAGTGCTCAAAGAAATGGTCGCCGAGTCTATGCTTGTCCTCTGATATACAGGAGAGCATATCAGGATCTGGATGCAGTAGGTGAGCTTAGCGGAGGAGGTGCACATTAATGCCTATCACACTGCAATCCTGGATGGGAGGAGAAACAAGGAAATGTGTTACATATTCTGCGGTTGCAGTGGAAAGTACCTGGGGAAGGGGTTGTTTGTTTGAGAAGGATCAGTGAACCAAGGAGATACAGAGGGAGCAGTCTCTGTGGAAGGTGGAAAGGGATGAGATGGGAAGATGTACCTGGTGGTGGGATCACATTGAGATGACAGAAAGGTTGAAGATGTCAATCTCTTAGTCTGTCTCCTGTGATGGAGACAGAGAGCTCAACGATGCAGTCAGCAATATAGTGGAGAAAGAGTAGGAGGATGTTTACAGTAATCTGCCTGGAACAAGAAAATTTTTTGACATAAACCAACAACGGCAGGCATAGCTGGTGCCCCTGTGAAGTACGATTGCTTGCTTACACCTTGGCGAAAATGAGAGGAGTTAAAATGTGGACTGTGGAAATGTTGGAGACGTTACATTTGGAAAGAATGAGATTTGTCCTAATGGACAAATACGAACTCTTTGAACAGATATGATCTCCATATACAGAATATTTGAAGGGGTAGCTGTTCTTGGCATCACAACTCAATGGGTACCGGCAGGATTAGAAGAAAATAACTCTCTGTTTTTCTTTTTGATTTGTATACATGTCTCCATTGATATCGCTATTTGAAATTGTGTTATTCACTATTAAGATGTATACTATAATCTCTCTTTTTTTTCTAATATATATATAATACTTTGTTTTAATTAAATACATATAAGAAGAATATATACATTTTTTTTCTTCTCTCTCTCTTCTCTTTCTATATAATCAAAATTATTATTTAATCACTATTCTTATTGATTAAAATCTATTCTTTCTTTTTCTACTTCTTAAAAAAATAGAAGTTTATAAGAATTACATGTAACATTCGTATATATTATTGAAATTAAGTTGGTTGTGTATTTGAAAAGTTGTTATACCGTTGTTATGATGGATTACTTCTAATAAAAAATATGATTACACAAAAATGAGAAGAGTCAAAAGAGATGTTGTTGAGAGTGAGGATGTTCCACTAGTTTGGAGGAGAAAGTTAGTGGAGGGGAAATTGATTGATTCTCTATTTGAGGAAGAACCAGAGGGCCTTAATACCTTCCTGGTTGGAGATGGAGGTGCAGCACATGGTTAGATTTTACTTCGGAGTCACGTGAGTTACTACGTGAATAGAAGCCCGTACAGCGTTGGTGCCATCATGACGTCAGACGCTGGTGCAGTCGGGGCGGTTGGAGCAGCAGCGCTCCTCCGAGCGGTAAGTTTAAAAACCGCGGGTTTATACGAAGAACTGGAGAATTTAGCGGGTGCAGCAGCATCTAAGGAGCGAGGGAGATGGGTCGGGACCCTTCTTCAGACTTCACCTCGATTCTCCAGCATTTTGCAGTTCTTCGTTAAACAAGTTTAAAGAGGTATGGTTTTTTAAAAAAAATTTACCACATGTCATTTTCTGCGACGGTTTGGGGTTCTTAGAGAATGTTGCAGAAAGTGAAGAAGGTGGGCGGCGAGGCGCACCTCCGGGGGTAGAAAGGAAAAGTGGCCAGGAGAGTGTTGAGGATGGAGGCCCGTTCTGGTACACCTGGTCGGTGCTGGCTACACAGCCAATGGTTGCGGACCCACTGCGGGGGGCAGTGGAGGCTTGTCAGTAGGTGGAAGGCCACTGGCAAGTCTCTGTGGCCTGTAATGAGTCGGGCCCTGGAGGTTATACCCTCCATAGGAGAGTCCGTTTGCTCACGGCTCTCCATGTCGAGATTCTATTACAAAAGAATGCTCGACAGGGACCAGCTCCGTGGGGAGGAGTGGTGCCCAAGCCAGGCTGATGGAGAGCATATGCTAGCAGCACCTGTTTCAGGGCTGCAGAACTATCCTGCCTGTGAGGAGGATGTTCTATCAGTGCAGTTTGCTGACACTGATTCTATGCTGGGGGAGAGCAGTAAAGGTGTTCGGTTGGAGGTAATTCCGAACATTGCTGGGAAGTTTGCTGATTGTCGAGAGGCAGGAAAGGCGATTGATGTAGAATTGGCCGAAGCCATTCAGTATATGCTCTCCCACCAGTTACAGGAGCTAGCTATGGATGAAGTAGCAAAAAACTATAAAGCTCCTGTTAATTGTGATCTCCTGAAGGTACCGGTGGTTAATCACCAAATTTGGTCATAGATGGGTTTGCCTGCTAGGGCCCAGGAGATGAAGTTTTAAAAAGTGCTTAAACTGTTGTCAGCAGGTATTACAGCTGTGGTGAAAGTTATTGATACAAACGATATGGTTGAAGCACACCAGGATGAACTGGGACTCCTTTGTAATGCATTTTGAAATTAATAATATCGGGAGGGCCGCTATTTAGGCCAGTGCTAACCCGAATTTGGCGAGTTGTGCAAACCGACCAGTGTACCACCACGAAATCTGTTGTTTGGTGGTAACCTTGCAAAAAGGGTCAAAGACTGTCCATGAGGTTGTTATAACCATGGCCCTCATTAAGCCAGCTGGAAGCAAGGCAAAAAAGGTTCTCTACAAGAAGTCGAGGACAACAAGGCCGCAAGGAAAGATGCTGGGTAAGGAATATAACATTGACAGACGATGAATTAACTGATGTTCCTGTTCAAATTGAGGAAGGTTAAAATTGTTTCTCAAACAATGGCAGCAGTTGACATCAGATTTGTTCATACTTAGTGGATTGAAGGGGTGAAAAATTGGATTTTTACTATAAGGACAGTCTACCTAATCAACATTTTCCTAGTCGTAAACTTATTTTTCAGATGAGGAAAATGTGCTTATTCAAGCAGAGATTCAGTTGTTACATAAGAAAGGGGTAATTGAGCCTTCTGTCTATCAGTCAACAAATTTCTGTCAAGTATATTTCCCAGATCTAAAAAAGACTGGGGGATGTAGAATTATTCTGGATTTATCGAATTTGAACAAATTTGTTTGTTATAGGCATTTCAAAATGGAGACCTTTACCACGGGCAAACATCTAGTGTCCAAAGGGTAGTATATGGCAACCATTGATTTAAAGAATGCGTATTACGCAGTGTCTATTCATGGTGATGATAGAAGATATTTGAAATTTATTTGGATGACTGAGCTGTGGCAATTCAGGACATTGCCGAATGGATTAACTTCAGCTCCTAGATTATTTACTAAATTGGTAAAACCTGTGTTAGCATTACTTAGAGCTCAGGGGCATGTGGTAATGGCCTATTTAGATGATATTCTGATTGTTGGAAAGACTCATGCTGAAACTCAATCATCAGTTTCAGTTGTTAAAATCACTTTTGAACAAATGGGATTTGTTATTCACCCAGATAAATCTAAAATATCACCAGTCCAAATTATTGATTATCTGGGATTTACCATTAATTCCAATCCTACATGTTGGTAAACTTTGCAGGGATAAATTGAATCAGTTAATTGAGGACTGTGTTAATCTCGTTGGAGAACAACGGCCTTCGATTAGACAAGTAGCCAGTTTTATTGGAAGTTGTTGCAGCCTTTCCAGCTGTGCAGTATGGTCCTCTGCATTATCAACAATTACAACGATCAAAGGAACAGGCACTGAGAATACAAAGGGGCCATTTTTGATAGGCCTATGCAGTTGTCAGCTGAGGCGATTGCTGACATACAATGGTGGATAGTACATGTTTCAAAAAATTTAAGGAAGGTTTTGGTGGAATCACCGTCACTGATATTACAGACTGATGTAAGTGCACTGGGTTGGGGTGCAACAGATATGTCTTCTAGTTGTGGAGGCAGATGGAATGTGGATGAGACATTGCTTCCTCAATTAAGAGGGATTAATTATTTAGAGTTGTTGGGCACCTGGTATGGGCTCAAAGCTTATTGTTCTACAAGGAGGGATCTGCATGTTGCAGGTCAAATTGACAACACCACAGCAGTGGCATATGTAAAACCACTTGGGTGGAGTTAAGTCACAGTCTTGTGATAGACTGGGTAACCAGATTTGGAGCTGGTGTATAGACCAAAATATCTGGCTTTCAGCACTTTATTTGCCAGGAAGAGGTCACGTCAGTTTAATGACAACATTGAATGGATGTTAAATCAGGATGTATTTAACCAAATGATTGATCAGTATGCATTGCCAGATATTGACTTGTTTGCATCTCGATTAAATCATCAGTTACCTAGATATGTTTCATGGTAACCAGATCCTGGGGCAGTAGCAGTGGATGCATTTTCGCTGCATTGGGGGAGGAATGCTTGTGTATGTATTTCCTCCATTCTGTCTCATCAGCAGATGTTTGCAAAAGATCAAGGAGGACTCCGCTTCAGGGGTATTGGTAGTGCCAGATTGGCCTACACGGGCATGGTTTCCCGTTGTATTACAAATGGCTAGGGAGCCTTACATGCTTATGCCCAAGAATAAAAATCTACTGGTAAATCCAGTCACTGGGGATCAACATCCTTTATATGATCGTATTGACCTGTTAATTTGCAGATTTTAAGGAGGCCATACCTGGGGAGAGGACTGTCTCATCGGACTGTGGATGTTCTCACGTCGGCCTGCAGGGATAGTACACAGCAGCAATATATCACCTATATAAGGAAGTGGGAGCAATTCTGCCTACAGCAGAATATTGTATATCACACTGCAGGGATCACGGATGTATTGGAGTTTGTCAACTCTTTATTTTGACCCCAAAAAAATTAAGTTACAGTGCGATTAATTCAGCCAGAAGTGCTCTGTCTTCTTATTTACCTAGGAATGCAGAATTGCATACAGTAGGGACACATCCATTAGTTTCACGATTCATGAAGGGAGTTTTTCAGATTTAATCCTCCTAAACCCAGGTATGCCGGTATTTGGAATGTGAGTGAGGTTTTATGGTTTTTCGCCAGTGGGCTCTGGTTACAAGCCTATCAGTAGCCAAATTATCTATGAAGGTGGTCATGCTTATGGCGTTGGTTTCAGCTCAACGTGTATAAATGTTGCAAAAGCTACGGCTAGATAGAATGCATGTGTCGGCTGATGCCATTATATTTTATGTCTATGATTTGCTTAACATAAATAGAACATAATAGAAGAGGCATGACAGGATGTAAGATTGTGTTTTCAGCATACCCCGCAGATGATCGCTTCTGTGTAGTCTCACATTTATCTTGTTACATTGAGATTACTAAACCTCTGAGAGGAACAGAGTTGGCTTTGTTTATTAGTCACAAAAAAACACACAGTAAGGTGTCGGTGCAAACGATTTCAAGGTGGCTAAAGTGGGTCCTGGCAAGTGCTGGAATTGATACTGATAAATTCAAATCTCATTCCACCAGGGCGGCATCAACTTCCGCGGCAAGGGCGATGGACTTGCCAATAGACCATATCCTCGCGGCCGCAGGATGGTCCAGTGAGCTAACTTTTCAGAGGTTTTATCACAAGCCGATTTCAAGGCTCGGGGTGTTTGCTGATTCTGGTTTCAGTACTGTTACACTTTTCCCCTGAGTTAGAGGGGTTTGTTATGATTTGTTTGTAAATAACTGTTATTTCATTTAACAAATGTATTACTGATGCATGATTGATTGTTAACGACTTTTGAGTCAATCCAGGCAGTGTGAACGTCGGATTTGATGTCTGCGGCGTGAATTCACAGTGCTTTGAAGTCTTCACGTAGTCACTCACGTGACTCCGAAGTAAAATAGTAAGATTAAACGAGAACTTACCAGTTTGAAGTTTGATCTTTATTTTATGAGGAGTCGAGTTGAGGGACTACGTGCCCTCCGCTCCCATCCTCATAGATCTCATCTGGTAGTTCTAGTTTTATCATCTTACCGTTATACTTCGGTCATTGTTAGCTGTGAATTCATTCCGCTGCTTTGAAGATTGACGCACCAACGGCTGTACGGGCTTCTATTCACGTAGTCCTTCAACTCGACTCCTCATAAAATAAAGATCAAACTACAAACTGGTAAGTTCTCATTTAATCTTACTATTAAACTCCATTTGCTCATTCTCCCACCATTTCTGTAGCTGATCTATATCTCGCTGTATGCTTTGACAGCCTTCCGCACTGTCTACAGCTCTACTCATTTTGGTGCCATCCGCAAATTTACTTTCCTGCGCATCTATATTTCCATCCAATTAGTTTACACGTATCACAAAAAAACAGAAATCCCAGCACAGATCCCTGTGGAAATCCATTTTTTACAGGCCTCCAACTAGAATCATATCCTTCCACCACATCCCTCCCATAACTGAGTCATCGTGGATCCCATGCATCCTAATTGTCTCAATCGGTCTTCCATGAGGGGCTTTATCGAATGTGTTACACAAATCCATGTAGATAACATCCACTACCCTACCTTCACCTTCATTCGTGAGTGTTCAAGTTGCCAAACCAGGCCGTGATGCAACCACTCAATATGCTCTCTACCATACACCTGTAGGAGTTCAAGAGATCATTCATAAACAAACCAAATATCCTCAATCTTGAAAGCGTTGATGGGCTTTCTTTATGATTGCATCAATGTGCTGGGTCCTGGACAGATCTTCAGAGATATGCACGCCCAGGAACTTGAAGTTGGTGACTCTCTGCATCGCCGACCCATCGATGAAGACGGGTTTGTGGACCGTCGGCCTTCCTCTTCTAAGGTCAACAATCTGCTCCTTGGTGTCACTGAGTTGAGAGCAAGGTGGTTGTTCTGGCACCATTCAACCAGACGATTGATCTCCCTCCTATACCCTGATTCATCATTACTTGTAATCCGTCCAACAACGATGGTGTCATCGGAAAATAATCCATATCCCTCCTGCACATAATCCATATCCTTCTTGCACATAATCCATATCCCACCATTCCCTGCATATGTGCCGATCCAAAAGCATCTTAAATGCCACTATCGTATCTGTGTCCACCACCACCCCTGGCAGTGCATTATAGGCACCCACCATCTTCAGTGTAGACAACATGCCCTTCCTTCTAGTATTTGATATTTCCACCCTGGGAAAAAGGTTCTGACTGCCTGCCCTATCTATGCCTCGCACAATTTTATATATTTCTATCAGCTCTCCCCTCAACTGACGTTCCAGCGAAAACGATTTAAGTCTGTTCAATTTCTCCTTGTAGCTAATGCTCTCTAATCTGGGTATTATTCTGGTAAACCACCTCTGCAGCCTCCACTTCCTTCTTGTATTGGAGCGACCTGAACTGTACACAATACTTCAAATGAGGTTAACATGTTCTGCTGTGCTGCTGAAAGTAAGAATTCAGCAGCACAGCGGACATGGGTGGAAATTCTGGGGGGGGGGGGGGACCTGTCCTCCCCCATGTTTTGAGAGGTGGGGGACAATCCACCACCATATTTTGTGACCTGGACGCTACGGCCAGTCCCAGTCAGCTAGCCTGCCCCAGGACTGGCTGTAGCGCCCAGGTTGGCTCGCTTGCCCCAGGTCTGGCTTTAGCACCCAAGTCGCCTGCAAGCCCACGGATTGGCAGTTCGCCTGCCCCGGGAATGGCTGTAGTGCCCAGGTCAGCTTGCCTGTCCCACACTCCAAAGATGTGCAGGTTTGTAGGTTAAGTTCTGTAGGTAAATTGTAAATTGTCCCTAGTGTGTTGGATGGTGTTAGTGTACGAGGTGATTGCTGGTCGGCTCGGTCACAGTGAGTCAACGGACCTGCAGTCCCAGGTTGCCTGCGCACCCAGGTCGGCTCGCCTGTCCCGGGACTGGCTATAGTGCCCACGTCGGCTCACTTGCCCCAGGTCTGGCTTTAACGCCCAGGTCGCCTGCGTGCCCCGGGAATCCGGGCCGTAGGTTGACAACCCCTGCCCTAGATGTTAGGCTTCATTGTCTCCCTCCCATGTGATTTCTGCCCATGCTGTCTGGGACACATGACATTAAAACACTCTTGACTCTTCACGAAAGTCCTATAAAACCGCATCATGACTTCCTGAGTCTTATACTCAATGCCTCGGCTCAGTAAAGGGACAGAAGGATCGTGGTGTCCAAGTGCACATGCCTTCATTATGACATAACATCCAAACTTCTCTACTCAATATGCTGGCTGATGAAGGGCAATATGCTGGCTGATAAAGAAAGATACTAGGGTACACAAAAGGCTGGAGAAACTCAGCGGGTGCAGCAGCATCTAAGGAGCGAAGGAGATAGGCGACGTTTCGGGTCGAGACCTTCTTCAGACTTCAGAAGGGTCTCGAACCAAAACGTCGCCTATCTCCTTCGCTCCTTAGATGCTGCTGCACCCGCTGAGTTTCTCCAGCCTTTTGTGTACCCTCGATTCCCCAGCATCTGCAGTTCCTTCTTTAACAAGAAAGATACTATGTTCCTGCACTCCTCGATCCCCCTGCTCTGCAACACTCCCCAGTACCCTACCATTTGATTTCCCAAAATGCAACACCTTGCACTTATCTGCATTAAATTTCATTAGCCAATCCTCCCCCCACTTGCCAAACTTTAGTTTAATTTAGTTTAGAGATACAGTGCGGAAACAGGTCCTTCGGCCCACCTGGTCCGCACCAACCAGCGACCTCCACACATTAATATCATCCTACAGACACTAGACATAATTTACATTTATACCAAGCCAATTAACCTACATACCTGCATGTCTTTTAAGTGAGGGAGCGAACCGGAGATCACGGAGAAAACCTACTCAGGTCACAGGGAGAACGTACAAACTCCGTACAGACAGCACCCATAGTCATAATCGAACCTGGATCTCCGCTGCACCACCGTGCCAAGATCCTGCTGTAATTTTCGATAACCTCCTTTTCTATCCATGATATCATCCACTTTAAAGTCCTCTGGAAACTAATCATGCCTTCTGCATTCTCATCCACATCATTAATAGATAAACCACAAACAGCAATGGGCCCAGCACACCACTAATCACAGGCCTTTCCTCATAGTCCGTGATGCCAGCTGTCATAGTGTCATCTGCAAACAAGCTAACTAACCCATCTAAGTTATGTCCAAGTCATTTATATATGTCACAAACAACAGAGGTCCCAGCACAGAATTCTGCAGAACTCCACTGGTCACACACTTTCCAACCTGAATATCATCCTTTCAACAAAAATGACTTGCTAAAATTGATGTAGACAACATCCACCATTCCACCCTTCTCGATCACCTTCATCATCTCATTTCAAAAAAATCAATCAAATGGGACGCTGACTAAACAAAACCTCACTTAGTCCCTAATTAATCCATTCTCTTTAAAATGGGACTAAAACACCTGTCCCAAAGAAACCTCTCCAATAGCTTTCCTACCACTAACAAGGCTCACCAGCATATAATTCCCTTGATTCTCTCTACTTCCCTTCATTAACAAAGTGACAACTTTAACCCCTCTCCAGTCCTCTGGGACTTTGCCTGTGATTGGATGATGCCAAGATCTTCATCAGGGTTCCTACAATCTCCACTCTTGCTGCTCTCAGTAACCTGGGATAGATCCCATCAGGCCCTGAGGATTTATTCACCTGAATGCTCCTTAAGAGCCCCAACACCGCCTCCTTCTTAATCGTAAACTGCCCTTCCATATTGGTATTCTCCACACTGATCACACTGTACTCTTGGTGAATACAGATGCAAATGCAAAATGTTCATTTATTACCTCGCCTACATCCCCTGACCATGCACAACTCCCTCATGTATCCATGTGTGGTTCTACCTTTTCCATGGTTATCCTCTTGTGCATAATGTAAGTGTAAAAAGCCTTGGGATTTCCTTTAATGCAAATTAAAGCCATTTTGTGCCCCTTTTGGCCCTTCTAATCACCAAAGTTCTTTCCTCCTTGCTTTATATTCCTCAAACCTATCAAAATTATCTTCTTAAACCTTGCATTTTCTTCCTTTCGCTGTCTGAGCAAATTTACAACTTCTTTGGTCATGCATCATTTGCTCATGTAGCCATCTATATCTCTCGCCTTCCTCGAACATTGTTTATGAAAGTATTTGTGTGTGAAGAAATGTCCACCTTTGAATGCTTATGTAGGGTGTACAATTTAATGCTATCGATGTAATGGTCAGGTGGAAATCGCTATCAAAACATGGGGGGGACCGGGGGTCGCAATTTCTTGGCAGCCACACGCGCGTGCGCACACTCACATACATGCGAGGCTTCAGCCGTAGGCCCTGTGGACAGTAATTTCAGCTCAATCCAGCGCTAAATCCAGCTCAACTATGCTTGTCTCGCCAGGTTAACCTACAGCCCTGCCTGGACTGAAGGACACCTGTCCGGAGCCGTGGAGCTAGCGCTGCTTCTCCGCGCTGGCCATACGCCTGGACTGTCATTCCCGTAAATCCAAGCAGGGCTGTAGGTTAACCTGGTGGGACAGGCAGAGTTGAGCTGGGTTTAGCACTGCCTCTCTGCGCTGGCTGTGGGCACCGCTCCCATCTGACTCCCGACGTCTTTGGCCACCCCCGGGCATGTGGGGGGGGGGGGCATTCAGGTGGGGATGAGGCTGGTCCAGTGGCGGTTCGGGAGCGATTGCAGTGCCGGAGAACCGAGATCGATCCTGGCTGCGGATGAGGCGCAGGTCTGTGACAGGGCTGCCGAGAGTGTTTTTGGCTTGTGACCCTATGACCTGGGCATGCAATTCAAGCTCCGCTCTATGATCTTTGCTCCCCCGGGACATCTCCCTACTCCAATCATCGCGCTCTATCCTCAGCCCCACCCCCCTACCGCCTCTGACCAACACCTCCATCCTCCAATCATCGCGCTGAATCATCATGATCTCCACCCCCCCACCATTGCCTGCTGACCGACGTCTCTCTCGTCCAATCGGGGCCCTCCCTCGATCATCCGTCCCACCCCCACTGTCTCGCAGAAAGCGGCGATTTCACAGAGTTTTTAAATCCGGATTACAAAAAATGGAGGGATCATCCCCCACCTCTCAAAACAGGGGTGTGGGGGACGTGTTGCCCATCCGCCCCCCAGGGATTGCTATCAATGTAATGGTCAGGCACTCAAAGGAAGCAGATAGCAATTGATCCAAGAATAATGAAGAAAAGGTATATGTGGCTAATATATTAAGTTCGTTTAATTCTCTGCCTTAGAAGGCAGTGGAAGCCCACTCCCACCCCCGCACCACCCTCCACACACACCCTCTCCGGCTCCATAACGCTCGCTGGCCCCCCCTCAGGTCCTCCCCCCCCCCCCGCACACACTCCACCAACGCACACCCTCTCCCCCACACACACCTGCCCTCCACACCCCTCCCCCAACCTGCCTCTCCACATCCTCCCTTCCCCACACCATCCCCGCACACACAACACCCTCCCCCACACACCCCCCGCCCCCACATACCCTTCCGTCACTCACCGCCCTTCCCCCACCACACTCCCTCTCTCACACACACAACCGTCCCCCACAATCCCCTGCCTCACACCACCCCCTCCCACCCCACACACCCCACACACCCCTACCCGCGCACCCTCCCCGCCACACAGCAGGAGGCCATGGCAGCGCTCGCTCTCCCTCCCCACCAGCTCCCAACAGGCACTGCCTGAAGCCGTCCCCTCCCCTGGCTGCAGGATGTTCCCCACCGGTCCCCGCCTGAAGCCGGTGGGGAGCGGCAGTGG
The DNA here is from genome assembly GCA_035221665.1 of Okamejei kenojei. NCBI lineage: Eukaryota > Metazoa > Chordata > Chondrichthyes > Rajiformes > Rajidae > Okamejei > Okamejei kenojei. Next base: position 44,491,391 of record CM069152.1, on the reverse strand, counting down.
TAGACCACGACAGCAATAGGCAGCAGCAGTGGTAGGCTACGACAGAAACGGCCCAGCCCGGCACGGGTAATGTCGCCAAATGGAAAGTGAAGAATCTGATCCCGGTGGTGGAGAGCGACCAGGGACCTCTGCGAGTCCCTGTCACACCATCAGCTCCAGCCCCTTCCACTTCCCCTATGGCCCCCCTCGCTGGCTCCTGCCCCCCTCCCCCTTGATATCTGCCCCCCCCATTTCCCCACAACCTCCATCTTTACTCCGACCTCTCCCCCCCACACAAGAGACGCAACAAGTATTAATGTACTGAATAAACCTAATCTTTAACATTTAATTTGTTGTTATATTGTAACAGTTATTCATATTTTAACCTGTAATAAACCCCTTTTCCACTTGCCGTGCCCGTCAGCTGCACCTGCGCAGTAATACCTGTGTTCTATGTCACGATGGGAACCCATTTGTCGGGAAGAGTGGATGGGGGGGTGGTTGAGGGGGGATGCAGAATGCCCGCCCCCCCCCCCCCCCCCCCCCCCCCCCCCCACACCACCACCACTGGCCCCCGACAGCCCCTGCTTGAAGCCATCCCCCTACCCCGGCTGTAGGATGCTCCCACCCCAACCAGCACTCGACAGCCCCCGCCTGAGGCCGCCCTCTTTCGCCGACTGCAGGAAAATCCCACCCACTGGCCCCCGACAGCCCCTGCCTAAAGCCCGTTCCCCCATCCCCGGCTACAGAATGCTCCCGCCGGCCCCACCTGAAGCCGTCTCCAGCTGCAGGATGCCCCCCCCCCCCCCACACACCGCCCCCACTTGGCGAGATGGCGCCTGCCTGCGGCGACTTTTGCGGATCTTAGGAACATAAAAGGCTCAACTACAACTTCCAACAACTTACTTGGATCAGGAAAATGGCAGAAAACTGTGCCATTTCAAAACTATGCAGCTGCGGGAGCCCCAAACTTTAAAATTTCCCACGCTGGCTGAAAATCACCCGACCCGACGGAGGAACGCAGGTACGGTACCTGGAAACCCCGGGATGACCTCCAGAGCCGATGAGCTGGATTGTCCAGAAACAACGGAGCTGGAGCTGCAGCTGCCGGCTTTGCGGGAATCCCCGTTCCAGCGCAGGTCCGCAGAAACCGCAGGTACAGTAAACTCAGTACCTGGAAGCAAAGGGGAAGTCTCCATTGTGTCCGGAAATGTGGCCGGCGGGCAGGACTTCAGGTCACTTCAGGGGACTTCGATCCCTTCTCCCTACTACCCTACTGGCAAATGACAGTCCCTTGAAAATAAAATGGAGGACTTAAGGGCAAGGCTGCTTAATCAAAGGGAGCTGAGGGAATGCTCTGTGTTCTGTTTCACAGAAACATGGCTCATCCCCAGCTCCCCAGACTCAGTGGTCCGGCCTGAAGGGTTCTCCATCCACCGCATGAACCGTACACTGGCATCTGGGAAAGGGAGAGGAGGGGGCGTCTGCCTCATGGTCAACTCTGCGTGGTGCTCAGACATGGCAGTCCTGTCCAACCCCTGCTCTCCACACCTCGAACACCTGGCGGTGAAGTGCCGTCCCTTCTACCTTCCGAGGGAATTCACCTCCATCATCCTGACCGCGGTCTACATCCCACCCCAGGCAGACGTCCGTCTGGCACTGGAGGAGCTGCACGCCATGGTCAACAATCACCAGACATCTTACCCCGAGGCATTTACCACCATTGCTGGGGACTTCAATAAGGCAAACCTCAAGAAATCGCTCCCTAACTTCCACCAACATGTCTCCTGCTGCACCAGAGGACCAAACACCATCGATCACTGCTACACCACCATCAAGAATGCTTACTGCTCTATCCCTCGCCCTCACTTCAGTAAATCCGACCATACAGCGGTACTGCTTCTTCCTGCCTACAGGCAGCAATTAAAGAGTGCACCCCCAGAGGTGAGGACAGTACAGAGCTGGTCGGGGGGAGGGGGGCAGAGGAACAACTACAGAATTGTTTGGAGTCTGCAGACTGGGCAATGTTCAAGGACTCGGCAATGGACTTGAACGAATACGCCACAGTCGTTACAGACTTCATTAAGAAATGTGTGGAGGACTGCATCCCTACAAAAGCCTTCCGAGTGTTTCGCAATCAGAAACCTTGGATGAACTTTGAAATCTGAACTTTTCTGAAGACCAGACGCTGGGCATTCATGTCTGATGATACTGTGGTCTACAAGACATCCAGATACGACCTTGGTAAGGCCATCAAAAGGGACTTCTGCTCCAAGCTGGAGGATGAAACAGATGTGGCAGAATGCAATCACCTCCTACAAGGCGAAATCAGGAGGCAGCTCGAATGTCGGCGATACATCACTCCCTGATGAGCTCAATGCGTTTTACGCACGTTTTGATAGGGAGAACACCGATGTGACTTCCCGAGCCCCCATTCGCTGTGATGGTATTTCAGTCTCAGTCACAGAGGCCGACGTCAGGAAATCCTTCAGAGGGGTGAACCGTCGAAAAGCATCTGGACCTGATGGTATACCTAGTCATGTTCTAAAAACCTGTGCGGACCAACTGGCTGGAGTTTTTACGGACTTTTTCAACCTGTCACTTCTGAGGTTTGAGGTCCCCACCTGCTTCAAAAGGGCATCAATAATACCGGTGCCAAAGAAGAGCAAGGTGACGTGCCTCAATGACTATCGACCTGTGGCACTAACGCCTGTGGTGATGAAGTGCTTCGAGAGGTTGATCATGGCGAAAATCAACTCCTACCTCAACAAAATCCTGGACCCACTGCAGTTCGCTTACCGCCACAGATCAACGGTGGATGCGACCTCGCTAGCCCTCCACTCTGCTCTGGACACTTGGACAACAAAAACTCATATGTCAGGCTGTTATTCATCGATTACAGCTCGGCATTTAACACAATCATCCCCTCCAAGCTGGTTACCAAACTCGCAGAACTAGGTCTCTGCGCATCCCTCTGCAATTGGATCTTCCACTTCCTCATTCACAGACCACAGTCTGTTCGTATTGGTGGAAATGTGTCAGACTCGATAACAATCAGCAAGGGAGCACCTCAAGGCTGCGTGCTCAGCCCCCTGCTGTACTCACTCTATACTCATGACTGCGTAGCCGATCATAGTGCGAACTCCATCATCAAGTTCACTGATGACACCACTGTTGTGGGACGTATCATTGATGGGGATGAGTCAGAGTATAGAAGAGAGATCGAGCGACTGTCCATATGGTGCCAGCACAATAACCTGGCCCTCAACACCAGCAAAACCAAGGAACTGATTGTGGACTTTGGAAGGAGTAGGATGGGGGGACACAGTCCTGTTTATATCAACGGGTCGATGGTTGAAAGGGTCAAGAGCTTCAAATTCCTGGATGTGCACATCTCTGAAGATCTTTCCTGGTCCGAGAACACTGATGCAATTATTAAGAAAGCTCATCAGCGCCTCTACTTCCTGAGAAGATTACGGAGAGTCGTTTTGTCAAGGAGGACTCTCTCTAACTTCTACAGGTGCACAGCAGAGAGCATGCTGACCGGTTGCATCGTGGCTTGGTTCGGCAACTTGAGCGCCCTGGAGAGGAAAAGACTACAAAAAGTAGTAAACACTGCCCAGTCCATCATCGGCTCTGAACTCCCTTCCATCGAGGGGATCTATCGCAGTCGCTGCCTCAAAATGGCTGGCAGCATCATCAAGGACCCACAACATCCCGGCCACACACTCATCTCCCTGCTACCTTCAGGTAGAAGGTACAGGAGCCTGAGGACTGCAACGACCAGGTTCAGGAATAGCTACTTCCCCACAGCCATCAGGCTATTAAACTTGGCTCGGACAAAGCTCTGAACATTAATACCCCTTTATCTGTTATTTGCACTTCATCAATTTATTAATTAATGTGAATATTTAAGTATATAATTGTAGTCAATGCCTACTATGTTCTGTTGTGCTATGCAAAGAAAGAATTTCATTGTCCTGTCAGGGACACGTGACAATAAACTCTTTTGACTTTTGACTTTTGTGTCTACCTTCGATTTAAAACAGCATCTGCAGTTCTTTCATATACATTCAATATTCACTGCTCTAACTGGTAAAGGCCAATGTGCCAAAAGCCTTTTTGACCACCCTATCTATCCGAGATGCCACTTTCAATGAACTATGTACCTGTACTCCTAGAATCCTCTGCTTTCCCTAGAACTTAACGATTTATTGTGTAGGTTTTGCCCACAGTGTTGCTCTTAAAATGCAACACCTCACATTTCTTTGTATTAAATTCCATCAACCATTGCTCAGCCCACCTGGCCAAACGATTCAAGATCCTGCTGAATTGTTGACAACCATCTTCACTATCTAGAATACCACCCACTCTTGTATCATCAGCAAACTTGTGCGTTCTCATCCAAATCATTGGTACAGATGGCAAACAGCAAAGGGCCGAGCACCGAAAACTGAGGGACACCACTAGTCACAGGCCTCTAGTCCGAGAAGCAATCATCCTCCCTCACCCTCTGCTTCCTTCCAGGAAGCCAATTTTCCATCCATTCAGCTATCTCTCCTTGAACCACGATGCAACCAGTCAGCAAGCTCTCTACTGTGCACCTGTAGAAGTTAGATTGTTCTGTGAAGGTAAAATGGTTTGGCCAGGTGGACTGGATTAAAACATAAAATGTCTGCTGACCAAAGTTGCTGACTATGTGGCTGCAGTTTTCAGGAAGTTGTGGTCATGAGAAATACACATTGTCCTGCTGTTGCTGCATATTCGTGACTTTGGTATTCCCCGCACCCGTCTGACTGAGATGGCTGGCGACCAGAAGGCTGAGGAATATACAAATCGCCGCTCCCGTAAGTCTGAGGAATGTACCTGTCTTAGCTCTAGTATTGTTCCACTAAATAACATCTCCCCATGTGTATGTGCCTGTTATCTTGACCATTGTGTACGTGTCTGTTATCTTGACCATTGCGTACGTGCCTGTTGCTTAATTGGGTAATGTATGAGACATAAACGGTAGCATTAAAAGTATATAAGGCATTACGACTAAAGGCATTAGGCTTGACTCTTTGCTAGGTTGCTGACCTATGTAAAGACTTCTGCCGAATAAACGTACGTTTAAACCAACCCAGGTGTCCGGTCGATTATTGTCGAAACAACCGATGTAAGCGAAAACCGAGTTCAACATTTGGTGTCAGAAGTGGGATGTCAACCAACGACTGAGCCTGCCGGTTGAGAAACGCTGACGAGCGGGGAGATCGGAGGAGGAGTGCACTCCCAAGTGAGTACATTTAGTTAAATTGCCACTTGGTCCCAACTCAGATCTCGTCGCTCTAAGGTACTTCACCGGCACGGATCAGTTGAAGGGACGACATCTGAACGTTCCGGTTGTGGGCACTGGGATAGGGCCATCTCGAGGATTGTCCTAGTCTGATCGAGTGGATAAAACACTCCGTAGAGGGGGACCGTCGACAGTATATAAAAGGAGTGCACTGGGGGGTAGGATGGAAATGTAATGGTTATTGAATCGTCGGGAAGAAGGCGACTGATTAATAGTATTGAGACGTTAACCGAGACCAAGGTACCCCCGTATCTCACAGAAAGTCCGCCTTAGACTGGTTGTTAAGAGAGGAAATCTTCCACGCAAAGGTCAGGAATTGAAGTGACAGAGTGAGATACGGCGGAACCAAGGACTCACGGTTGACCCTGCAATATTGGTGTGTAATAGTATGTATCAAAATGGGTAATGGCATGGACACCAATTGTCACCCGGACCGGCTATTACATTAGCTATGTTTCTTGCATCCGGAAATGGAGGAGACCTTCAGGCGTATGTCGGGAGGACTCATCCATAAACTGGGGAAGGCTGAATGGCCTGAAGGGGGTTCAAAGGATATTGGTGTGCTGTCAAGGGCCCAGAGTGTAATATGGAAAAAGGATTTTTTTTTTAATTACAAGAAGGCCATTCAGTTGTGGATCGATCGGGGAAAAGGCACGGTCTTTAACCGCCAGTTGGCAGAGTAATACCTTGAAACTAGGAATACCCCTGACCGAGGGGGGTCAGGAGAAGTCGGTGACAATATTAAAACAGGAATGTAGGCATGCTAAGGAGAATAAGGAACATCAGGAGCGACAGAGACAAAATAAGGCCCCAGTAGAGTCGATGAAGGACCTTACGTACGTACGGTCGGGTGGCTGGCATAGATTTGGGAGAACGTAACGACATAGGAGGAGGTAGAGATTGCCATTGGGGAGTCCGTGGAGCACCACCCCCCCCCTCCGCTGAAAATGCCAGCCTGCCCCGCCATAAGATTGCCAATCAGATCCTGGTCTCTGTGCGACCTGTTTAATTGACATGCTATCCTTTCTGCCCTCTGCGGTAGCCGTAATCAAATGTGCGGCCGGAAACGACAGGAGATTCCCCCAGTTCAAATCGGTAACAAAGGTTTGGCTGAAAACGAAGTGGCTAAGTGTGCTTCACATGGTACATCTAAAGTGGGGGGCAGTATGATAAGACAGGTGAAAACCCTTTATATGGGCTCGTCTGAATCTGAGAAACCTATGCCAACCATGAATGATGCATTACTCTTACAGGGGGGCATCTCTGTTGATGTTATAATGGAATGGGGGCAGCTGGGCTGTAAGAAGGCTGACTCCGGACTGTGGCTCACGCCGGCCGGACAGACGTGTATGACAGACCAGTTAGCGACCTGGGTCGATTATTCAAGCAACCGATGTAAGCGAAAACCGAGATCAACACTTTCCTGGACCCAGCACACCGATGCAATTATAAAGAAGGCTCATCAGCGACTCTTCTTCCTGAGAAGATTACGGCGATTCGGCATATCAAAGAGGATTCTACTAAACTTCTACAGATACACGGTAGAAAGCATTCTGATCGGTTGCATTGCGGCCTGGTTTGGCAACTTGAATGTCCAGGAGCGGAAAAGACTACAAAAAGTAGTAAACACTGCCCAGGCCATCATCGGCTTTGGCCACCCCACCATCAAAGGGATCTATCGTAGTCGCTGCCTCAAAAAGGCAGCCAAAATCATCAAAGACCCACACCATCCTGGCTGCACACACATCTCACCATTGCCATCAGGAAGAAGGTACAGGGGCCTGAAAACTGTAATGTCCAGGTTCTGGAACAGCTTCTTCCCTACAACCATCAGGCTATTAAATGCAACAACGAATTAGCTCTGAGCTCTGAACTGCAAGACTATATTATTATTATTATTATTATTATTATTATTATTATTATTATTATTATTATTATTATTATTATTACACTATATTTGTTATTTATTGAACTTTTTCTTTTTTTCTCTTCCCCCGTTATGTAGTATGTTTACATATTTACATATTCTGTTGCGCTGCAGCAAGTAAGAATTTAATTGGCCCATCCGGGACATATGACAATAAAACACTCTTGGCTCTTGACTATCTATCTACCTATCTTCTATCTATCTATCTATCTATCTATCTGTCTCTCTATCTATATCTATCTATCTATATTTCTAAAAGTCTGATCTTGACCAGTGCCTGTTGTTCTGTATATTGATTTTAGAAAAAATGCTGCCACTTACGGCTGTGATTTTTGGCCATCTTACTCAGAGTCCCCCTCCGCTGCGCAGGACAAGAGGATTTTTCCCATCGATGAAAAGTAAAAGATTTATTAGTGTTGAGATTCTCTCTCCTGAAGGCCATGCCCCTTCCGGAGGGACTATAAAACCCGGAAGTGTTGAGTGCCTCAGTCAGTCTCTGCAAGATGGGGGAGCGAGAGGGTCACATGTCTCTTTCTGAGCTGTGAATAACACTGAACACATGTCTACTAAACTGTGAGTGGTTTTACTGACCAGTCAGTGCCCTTAATGTGGTTTGAAAATATATTTTGGAAATGCTAAAGCTGTGTTGCCTTTGGTTTGGAAATGCTAAAGCTGTGTTGCCTTTGGTTTGGAAATGCTAAAGTTGTGTTGCCTAATTAAAGTTGCCTTGCCTAATTAAGGTTGCCTTGCCTAATTAAAGGTGCCTTGCCTAATTAAAGTTGCCTTCCCTTCCTGTTTGCGCTTTATATTGATTTTAGAAAAAACACTATCACGTATGGCTGTGATTTTTGGCCATCTTACTCAGAGTCCCCCTCCGCTCATCAGGTGCCGGGGATTTTTCCCATTCATGAAAAAATAAAAGAGTTATTAGTGTTTAAAAAATGTTGAGATTCTCTCTCCTGCCAATCACGTCATGAAGGCCATGCCCTTCTGGTGCAGGGGGGGGGACTATAAAACCCAGAAGTGTTGGCGTGGCTCAGTCTCTGCAAGATGGAGGAGGGAGAGGTCACGACCCGCTGTCTTTAGTGGCCATGCACTCTGCTTGAAATGGTATGAAACTTCACTTGAATTTGGTGGCCTTGCACCCTGCTTGAAGTAGTAAGGAACTGCACTTGAATTTGGTGGCCTTGCACCCTGCTTGAAATGGTATGAAGCTTCACATGAATTTGGTGGCCTTTCACCCTGCTTGAAGTGGTAAGGAACTGCACTTGGTGGCCTTGCACACTGCTTGAAATGGAATTTCAAGGAATAGCTGCGAGTCAACTGCCAGCCCTCCAGCCGTGAGTGAGTGAGTAAGCTGCCAGCACAACAGGCTTGAGCGACTGAGCTGCCAGCCCAAGAATCCATTTGGCCCACAATGTCCATACTAGTCCCCTGGAAACCAGTGCCCTCAGCCCACAACACCCATACCAGCTCCAGGACGCCCCCCCCCCCCCCCCCCCGGCAACCAATATTACAATTGGTGCAGAGGTGGAATATTGCATTGGGGGACCAGCCCTCCCATGTGATGCTGGGACCCAACGGGTCCCACTTAGTCTAGTACATAACTAAAACACTGATCTTGTTATCTTCCGGTGTGCATGGTTTTTCTATTTGCGCAAAAATGGTATGTGATAGCGCTATGACTTTTCACCAGCTCACTCACCATTCTCCTGTGCTGCAAGTGCACCTTTATTCAACTAAAGTGACACAACAATCAATAGGAATGGAAGCATTTTTACAGAAATGCAACCTTAAAGGTTTAGATTTGCAAGAACAAGAATTATTAGGAGTTGAAATAACGACCAAAGATATTGAAGAGTCAATTAGACCTTTAAAAAAGGGAAGGCCGCCGGTCCTGATGGCCTAAGTTCTGAATTCTATAAAAAATTTTATGATCTGATTTCTCCACGCTTACAAACACTGTATAAATATGTTTATACTCAACAGCAACTCCCGGAAACTTTAAAAATTAATCTACAAATAATACTTATACCTAAAATTGATAAGGATCTAGAAGACCCGGCCCCCCGGCCTCATATAGAGCAATAGCTCTATTAAATACTGATCAGAAAATAATTAACTAAAATCCTTTCTAATAGATTGAGCTTAGTAATTAACAAATTAATACACCCGATCAAACTGGTTTTATCCCTAAATACGTCATTCATTTTATAATCTTAAGACGATTGTTTAATATTATATCCTCAAACAGAATTGCTAATGATGATCTAGCAATTTATATCGCTAGATGCTGAAAAAGCCTTTGATCAAGTAGAATGGCCATATTTATTTTCAGTGATGGAAACATTTCAATTGGGAGAGAAGTACTGCGCATGGGTTAAATTGTTATATCCTAACCCAACAGCTAGAATACTAACAAATCAAATGTTATCAACTAAATTTAATCTTTCCAGAGGTTGTAGACAAGGATGTTCGTTATCTCCATTATTATTCGCTTTAGCAATTAAACCACTTGCAGAAAATGTCAGATCTAATCCAGAAATACATGGGTACAATACTAAAGATAAAATTTCTCTATATGCAGATGATGTACTAATATATATTACAAAGCCGGAAATTAGTATTCCAAATTTATTAAATCTAATAACTCAATTCGGTCATTTCTCAGGATATTAATTGGAATAAAAGAGAAATCATGTCAATAACGGGTCATAATATACATATACTACAACCTTTTAAAATAGTTGACGAAAAATTTAAATATTTAGGTATTTATGTAACTAAGGGGTATAGCTCTTTATTTAAATCAAATTTTCCACCTTTATTGAATAAACTAAATAAGAATATTCAATACTGGAAAACACTTCCTATCTCAATGTTCGGTAGAATTAATGCTATAAAAATGATTTTTCTATCGCAATTATTGCACCTATTTCAATCAATCCCGATATATATTCCAAAATCTTTTTTTTTAAAAAGTAGACTCTACTGTTTACAAGTTTCATATGGGACTACAAGAATCATAGAATAAATAAAAAAACATTTATGTAAATCAAAGATTAATGGTGGTCTAGCTCTACCAAACTTTTTGTTTTATTACTGGGCAGTTTATATTAAAAACATGAATTTTTGGCTGGAAGAAATGGATCAACAACCAGAATGGTTAAGGATGGAAAAGGAAGATTGTCTACGTTTTGAAATCGGCTCGATTATATTTGCACCGACAAAAATTGCACAAAAAAAAACTTATGGGGAAAAACCCTATAATATATAGTGGTATACGAATCTGGAAACAACTTTAAAAGGCTCTAAAATTGGATAATATACCACTCTATCTCCCCATTGTAAACAATCCCTTATTCAAACATTCCATACTAGATAAAGGCTTTATACAATGGAAAAACTATGGAATCAAAAGGGTGGAACACCTTTACAAAAAAAGGCACTTATCTCTCATTTCAAGAACTGCAAAACAGATTTATGGGTTACACTCAAAATATTTTTTTTTTCGATCTTACAACTCAGAGATTATGTTAGGTCAAATACACAAGATTATAGGAATAGGGAACCAGAAATCTTAGATGAATGTCTGAATAAGCATCCTAACACAGAAAAATTAATAACTTATATTTACAACACCCTTTTAGACAGTGAGATACCATCAACGGAATCTATAGACATACATGGGAAAATGAAATAAATCAAATCCATAACGAAAGATTTATGGGATAAAAGTTTTACAATACATACATCAATGTTCGCTAAATTCCAGACATGCTCTAAAACAATTTTAAAGTTTTTACATAGATTACATTATTCCAAAGTTAAACTAAACAGAATCTTCCCACAAATATCGTCCTACCTGCGATAAATGTCAACATCTAGAGGCTAATTTAACACATACCTTTTGCAAATTGTATAAAAATTAAGAATTCTGGACTGAGATTTTTAGAATAACTTCTGAAGTTATTAATACTAAACTGGATCCGGACCCAAAATTAATAATACTTGGAACATCAGAACAAAGTTTAACTCTTACAACAAGTCAAAGAAATTTTCCTAGACTACAGTATAATAATTGGGAAGAAATTAATATTAAAATTTTGGAAAGGCCCCTATATCCCCCACAACTAAAAATGTGGATTATGGAAATGTCGGAGACCCTACACCTGGAAAGAATCAGATTTGCCTTAATGGACAAACAAGAAGTTTTTTTGTTAGAACATGGTTTCTTTCATTGATTACTTAAAAGGGTAGAATGGTTCGGCAGGGAACCCTAACCGAAACTTGGATTAAGGAATAGATGAAAAGTTATATCTTATATTACTTGATCTTATCTCCTACGATGTATTAATAGTAAATTATTCCTTTCTTTATGATTTTCTTCTTTGATGCAGATTTTTATTCTATTTTTCTTACTGTTCTCTCTTTATAAAAAAAAACGATTAGAGTCAAAATGATACACCTGATAATATTAATAATGTATACGTGTTGAACATGTAATATGGCTATCATAATATATGTTTGCTAATTCACTGTCTAAATACTCTAATAAAAAAATATATATTAAAAAAAAATAAAAAGTTTCGTTCCGATCGGTGGCATAATGTAAAAGTTAGCCAGTTTTAAAAATTTTGAAAACTGCGCGTGCGCAGATCAATCGCCTCTCCTGCTAGCCAGCGCCACGTGGATTCGTCTCTTCCCCTGTCACTCCCCGGGACGGTCCGCCCCTTCCCGCGCCATCGCATCTTTACTGGAGCTGAGGGATGCTCTGGATGGCCAGCAGAGGTCTCCAAACGGAGGGACCAGAAGTGGCTCAGCCCAGCCCAGCCAAACCTCTTTCTCCCCAGTTAAAACAGTAGAGGGATATTCAGTAAGGACTGTGCCCATCGCCTGAGGCTCCACACATAGATTACCACATTTGTTCTTGAGGTACGTCTTATTTTCTTTCTGGTTACTGTTTTTCCTTTAATATATTTGGAATATCTCTGGATACTCTTCAATCTGATCTGCAAGAGCTATCTTATGCCCCTTTTTGGCTGTCCTGCTCCTCAATCCGTTCTACTCCTCCATGGATACCCTTGGTCCCAGCTGCCTACATCTGAACTATGCCTCCTACTTTTTCCTGACCAGACCCCCAATTTCTCTCATCTCCAGAGTTCCTCACTCTACCTGCCTTGCCCTTCACTCTTGCAGGAACATGCATATTTTGAACTCTCACTGTCACAGTTTTAAATGCATCCTATTTTCCTGATGTCTCTTTGCCTGCAAACAACCTACTCCAATCAATGTTTGCAAGCTCCTGTCTAATATCATCATATTGTAATTCCTTCAGATGAATGAATACGGTTCTATTTGCTTTTAAATAGTTATGGATAAGGACTGGAATTGTGTGACTTGCACTTCTATTTATGGAAAAAATAATGAATGAGTGGGGCACGGCAGTAAGGGTGCTGCCCCACAATGCCAGAGACCCGGGTTCCATCCTGAAGTCAGGTGCTGTGTGCAGTTTGTACATTCTCCCTTTGACCATATTGGTGTTCTCCAGGTGTTCCAGTTTTCTCCCACTTTCCAAGTACGTATAGATTAGTGGGTCAATTGGTTTCTGTAAGATACTGTAGAACTAGTGATTGCTGGTCAGCGTAGATTCGGTGGGCCGAGGGGTCTGTTTCTACCCAGTATCTCTAAAACTAAACTAACATGGCCATCCGAAGGGGGGAGGGGGGTGCGATGGGTGCAGTTGCACCCCCTTTTTTCCAGAGGGTAAAAAAATCCAAAGTGAAAAAGAAAATAGAAAAAAATTGGGGCGCAATATTTCTTCCAGCAGGACAGAGTGAGCCTTGCCTTTGGGCTCCTTGGCCCTCTTGCAGCCATACAGCCACTGGATGATCCTGGCGTTGCGCTCGATGACCGAGAGGACAGAGACTTGCTCTTCCCCCGGAGCAGGTCGTTGCCGCTATCGCTGCTGCTGTGCCGGGACGGCTCGCTCTCCGAGGCTGGGCAGCACACGCTGCAAAACTTGAGGGCAAGGCTTTCGAAGGCGACGTCGGCAGCAAACTTCTCCTTGGCCAGGTTCTCGATCACCTCGGGCTCGGGTCCGCAGTGCTCCAAGAAACTGTCCAAGCCCGAGCAGGCTCGGGAAAAGTGGTAGCTGAGGTCGGAGTGTGAGCGCCGCAATCCGCCTTCACCAAACTGCCGCTTGAGCGGCTCGTTGGGGCGACCTGCTGGTGCCTCTCAGGGCGCTGCTGGCATAGTTACTTGTGCACCCTGGGATGCTGCTGGCGTGGCGACTTTGGGGGGAGAGAAGAGATGGGGGAGAGAGGAGAGAGGCCAGGGAGGGGAGAAGAGGGGATGGGGGGTCGAGAAGAGGGGAGAGCGGAGAGGCAATGGGGGGGAGAGGAGGGGGGAGAGGAAGGGGGAGAATAACGATGGAGAGGAGGGGGGAGGGGAGGGGGGGAGTGGGGGAGGGGAGGGCGAGAGGGGCAGCGGGCAGTGGGGAGTGGGCAGCAGGGAGTGGGCATGACCCAAAGGAGGTGGTAGGGGTGGGGGGTGACGACACCTGCACCACGAGCAAACAGCACAAACTTCAAGGTTTGTCAGATTTTTGAAGATTTTCATTAATAACTTGAGAAATAAACCATTAAATTGTAAGATCAGGCGATTTGCTCTCCATATGAAAAATCTCTCCAGACTATGCAAAATTTTTACCGTTAGGGCGTCGTGTATTCAAGAAGATGTGATTATACACAAACAAACACACACACAAACTTTTAATAGTTACTAGATCAAGTGGGACCCGTTGGGTCCTATCCCCTCAATGTGCGGTTGTGGGGATAAGGGGTAGCCTACAGCGTCAAATACACACTAACCCCTCCCCCCCCCCCCCCCCCACACACACACACACTAACGACCCACCTTTGATTATATTAATATAATATTAATAATATTCATTCTGGAGCAAGGGGGGAGAGAGGGGGTTTTGGAGAGATGATATGGGGGAGAGGGGGGGGTAGGGGATGAGAGGGTGGGTGGGAGAGGGGGGAAGAGGGAGGGAAAGAGGGGGGGAAGAGAGGGTGAAAGAGAAAAGGGGGGAAAAAGGGTGAGAGAGAGGGGAAGGGGTGGAAAGAGAGGGGGAGAGAGGAGGGGAGAAAGAGGGGAGAGAGGAGAGAGAAAAAAGGGGAGAGAGAGAGAACAGAGGGAGAGAGATAGAAAGTAGGAGGCCCCGGGCCGAGCTGAGGGGAAGGGAAAGAGAGGGGGGCGATGGGGGGGGAGTGGGGGAGAGAGAGTGGGGGAGGAGGGGCAGAGGGGGAGAGAGAGAGGGGGGAGAGAGAGGGGGAGTGAAGAGATGGGGAGGGTGGGGCGGGGAGAGAGTGTGGGAGAGCACAGCGGGGGAGAGGGGGAGAGGGAGAGGGAGAGGTGGGAAAGGGGGAGAGAGAGAGCAGGGAGAGGTCTTTTGGTGAGATGGGCGCTGGGGAAGGGGACAGACAGGGGGTAAGGGAGGAGATAGTAGGGGGAGGATAGAGAAAAGGAGGGGAGAGAGGGGACGGAGAGAAGCGCCAGGAGAGGCGAGAAAGGAAGGGGAGAGCTCCTTTTTCTCCCGGGGGAGTAGGGAATGGGAAGAGGAGAGAGGCAGAGAGGGTGGGAGCGCTCTTGTAGGTGTGGGAAGAGAGGGATTGCCCGCCTGACTGCGGGAAGGGAGATGTCTTAGGAGAGGGGGAGATTTGGTGGGGAGAGAGAGTTGGGGGAGAGAGGAGGGGGAAGAGAGCGACTGGGGGTGAAACGACTCTCTCTATACGTTTGTCGTTCGAACTTTCTTTTTCTCTCGCGAGTGCGGGTCTCTTCTTCAGTTCTTGCGCGGAGAGGGCTTTCTACAGGAGGTCGCGAAGACGGGAGGGGGAGAGGGGAAAGCGCTCTCTAAGTTCTTGCTCTAAGAGAGACGGTATTCCTTCTGCTCTCTTCTTCTCTGGAGCTCGCGTTTCTTCCCGATTCCTCGAGAGAAGGCCCTAGCCAGCGCTGACTTTTTCTCTCCTTCTTCGTTTTTCTCTCTTCTCTCTTCTCTCTTTTCTTCTTCTCTCTTTTCTCCCTTCCCCTTCTCCTTTTTTTTGTTTCTTCTTCCTCTCTTGCTCTCTGCTCTTACTGCTCCTCTAGTTCTTCTGTCTCTCTTTCTTCCTCTCTCTTGGTCTGTCTCTTCTTTTCCTTCTTCTCTTGTTCTTCTTCCGCGCTGGGCTGGGGTGGACGAGCGAGATGCTCGAGATCCAGAACGCCCGCCTTGGGCAGACGCAGTCTTCAGTTATTGCCAAGCGGTCCTCATTATCCGACATGGCACCAACCCCACAACGACTTTTGACCCACCCAATGGGGGGCGGGAGAGGGGGATAGGTGGCAGGTGACATCAGTCACAGCGCGCAGACGGCAGGCAGGCAGCTCCATTGTCATCGATCCGTCAGCGGGGGCGAAAAACAGGCATTTTGATTTCAAAGATTGATCGGATTTGTGAACATTTTTACTAATAACTCAAGAAATATAGCACAAAATGTTCAGGTAAGCCGTTTTCGGACTCCAAGGGGTAAATATCTACCAGAATATGTTAAAAACTTCCCGTTCGCGCCTTCTTACACGCGTCATTTTTCGAGAAAATGTGAAAACACACAAACAAATAAGTAAATACCCACAACACACACACACACACACACACACACACACACACACACACACACATCCAAGAACAGTGTTTTATAGTTATAAGGATATGATTGAATCAAAATTAAGAATTATAAATTCACATTTCAAAAATGGTTTCACAATTCAGTTGTACTGTTTTTTGGTATTCCATGCTGATATTTGAGAATACATGAGGTTGCATGCAAAATACTGATTTTCAAAAATCCTGTTTCTATGTAGCACGTTCTGTTGCATTTACAGTGGCTTGCAAATAAAAAAACTGAAAAGTGGGCGTGTAAAAGTATTCAGCCCCCTTTACTCTGATCCCCCTAAATACAATCCAGTACAACCAATTGCCTTCAGAAGTCACATAATTAGTAAATAGAGTCCACTTGTGTGTAATCTAATCTCAGTATAAATACAGCTGTTCTGTGAAGGCCTCAGAGGTTTGTTAGAGAACATTAGTGAACAAACAGCATCATGCAGCCCAAGGAACACATCAGACAGGTCAGGGATAAAGTTGTGGAGAAGTTTAAAGCAGGTTAGGTTATAAAAAATTATCCCAAGCTTTGAACATCTCACGGAGCAACTGTTCAATCCATACATCCGAAAATGTAAAGATATGGCACAACTGCAAACCTACCAAGTCATGGCCGTCCACCTAAGCTGACAGGCCGGCAAGGAGAGCATTGATCAGAGAAGCAGCCAAGAGGCCCGATGGTAACTCTGGAGAGGAGCTGCAGAGATCCCACAGCTTAGGTGGAAGAATCTGTGCACAGGACAACTATTATCGTCACTCTCCACAAATCGGCCTTTATGGAAGAGTGGCAAGAAGAAAGCCATTGTTGAAACAAAGCCAGTGCAGGTTGCCACAAGCCATGGGGGGAACACAGCATTCAATGTGGAGGAAGGTCTCTGGTCTGATAAGACCAAAATGGAAGTTTTGGCCTAAATGCAAAACGTTGCTATGTGTGGCGGAAAACCTAACACTGCAACATCACCCTGAACACACCATCCCCACTGTGAAACATGGTGGGGCAACATCAATGCCTGTGGGGATCTTTTTCTTTCAGCAGGGACAGAGGAAGCTGGTCAGAGTTGATGGGAAGATGGATGGAGCCAAATACAGGGCAATCTTGGGGAAGAAAACCTGTTAGAGTCCTGCAAAAAGACAGAGACTGGGGTGGAGGTTCAACCTTCCAGCAGAACAGCGAGAACCCTAAACATAACAGCCAGAGCTACAACAAAAAAGTAGAATGGTTTTAGATCAAAGCATATTCATGTTTTCAGAATGGCCCAATCAAGTCCAGACCTAAATATAATTGAGAATCTCTGGCAAGACTTGATAATGCTGTTCACAACGGTCTCCATCCAATCTGACTGAGCTTGAGCTATTTTTGCAAGAAAATGGGCAAAAAATTCAGTCTCTAGATGTGACAAAGCGTAGAGACATACCCCAAAAGACTTGCAGCTGTAATTGCAGCGGAAGGTGGTTCTACAAAGTATTGACTCAGGGGGGCTGAATACTTTTGCACGCTACACTTTTCAGTTTTTTATTTGTAATAAAATTTGGAACCGTGTATCATTTTCCTTCTACTTCACAATTATGCACCACTTTGTGTTGGTCTATCACATAAAATCCCAATAAAATACATTTACGTTTGTGGTTGTAACGTGACAAAATGTGGAAAAGTTCAAGGGGTATGAATACTTTTGCAAGCCACTGTATGTGAGAAATACCGATTACCCCAATAAAATACTGATTTTCAGCCATCAAAATACGGAAATGCTCAGTGAAACCTGGCAGCTTTGCAATTATTCACAATCACATTGTGCTTCAGAATACAAAATGTGATTTGTGATCTTGTTTATGTGTCATCATGGAACTAGAATTTGTTATAATAGTATGACAGTAAAATAGGTTAGTTTGAAAGTGATCACAGTAATGTAAATGCACCATTTAGTTTGACTTCAATTTTCATGATGGAAATTAAAGTCAAACTAAATGTTGTATTCACATCACTATTCCATGTTGAAATTGATGTGATGTGAAGTTGTTAGGTCAGGAGGACCATTAAGGGTGCAGTGCACACACTAACACAGTCGAACAGTAACAGGCAATCAAATCAACACACAAAACATTTTCTTTACTGCAGAAACTTACAGTATTTTTTTGCAGTTTTATAACATTTTACATAACATTTTACAACAGTACTACTTGATTATTAAAACAAGCACAATTTCAATTCTTGACTTAAACAAAAGTTATACAGCAATGACCCCAATCATCCCATTCCACCCACTCATAATTTCTGAATATTGGCGCGAGTCATAAAAATTTTGGTGCAGAATTGGCTCCAAAATAAGGCCCAGAATGCACCAGAGAGCATCTAAAACCCATTATGCTGGCCCTGGACCCCGGCCACGAGGGACTTTGAGGCTCGCGTCGTGATGTGCGATGTGTGCACATTATTTCACATAATATTTTTTGTAATCCTGTCATGCGCACCCCACCCTCCCCCCCCACCCCACCCCACACCCCTCCCCCCCCCGTTATGGAAAGCTTCGTACAGGCCTATATTGTCTAAGAAATTTGAGGTGTGGGAATTGATCTAATCCAATCTGACAGTAACCTATCATTTAGTCAATCCCAAGCCAAGATACTTTTCCCCCATCACCCCCAATCCCCCTCGCCGATCTTCATTTGAACCTACCATTTGACCAATCTTTTACTCGGCTGCTGTAACATTTCCTTCCTATCAAAATCTCTGTGTAACATCTCTGCCCCTATCCCCCCCCCCCCCCCCCCCCCCCCCCCGGCCCACCACCACACAAGAAGCGTAACTTGAAGCGTTTGCATTTGGAAAAGTTCGATATGGACCAGGAATGAAATCGGGATAGCTATGAATCGATTAACAGCGAGCTACGAGGTGAGATTGAAACACCTGTCAGAGGCTTAGAAACAATCCTGAGTTGACGACGTATTGTTTTAAGTGAGGATTTTTCAGCGAACTCACCTTATATTCTGGTTAAATATTCATTCCACGGAAATCTCCTATTTCACTTTGAAATTATATTAATTTATAACCGTTTGTAACATCAGTAACCACCTTAATGTTCGTGCATTTAGTACCGGGTATGCTTGAAACAATTTATTATAATGTATTGTATCTTTAAAAAAAACTACTTCAACCAGGTGTGAAAATTACACTGAATCGAACGACGATTGAAAATGTGTGGGAATCGACTAATCGCGTGAATGAACAAATGTCCAATTTGGTGTATTCTATGTGGGTGGAAACGAATTGGGAAGGAATTTGATTTGGAACCCTTGTATACTGTGCAGTATAAACGGATCTGATGTTATCCAATGCCATTCATTCAAAACAAGTGTGATCTCCCACCAACTTGTAACTGATCAATAACACCCCATGTTCCGGAAAGAACCAGGACCACCTAACCTCTATGGTTACCGGTGGATGTATGGTTTCTAATTTCCGCCCGAGGTTTGGGGGTAGGACTGATGGAGTGCGCAAACTGCGCATCTTTGACGAGGGCCAGTTTGGGCCTTGGCCTAAAAAGGACCTCTGCCCAGCGTGTTCCTGCTTCGAACTGCCACCAGCTTCAGCGAACCGCTTGCTGCTGATGAAATCGTAGGGGTGCTGCCGCCGGAATGATGAAGCTTTGCTTGTCGATGGAGCCTTTCTCAGCCCGACAGCTTTTGCTTCTTCGTCCAGGTCCTTGACCTGCTTCGGCAGATCTTCTCTGAACAAAAAGTGTAGCGGCAGTACATTGCTGGCCCTACACAGTCCCACAAACTTGGGGTTCAGGGCAGATCGGATGGCATTTTACGAAAACAGTTAATTTCAAATGTGCATTGCACATTAATGACAGGGCATCCTGTTGCACATCAGACAAGGGACCCCCATCCACAGACCTGGCAAAGGCCGTGATGCCTGAAACCAGCAAATTCAGGATTCACTGGAGCTTCATCACCTAGGCTTTGATGCCCCCTCCAATGTAACCCCAGATGGAGCTGTTCACAGCCGGCACATTTAGTGAAGCACAATTAGATGTTTACACCATTACCTGTTCCTGGAGCTGGTGCGATGTAAGGTAATTAATGCTTGTAGCTAATTCCTCATCCAGTGGCTCCCCTATTTGTGAGGGTACCGCAAACTTTGATGCCATAGCAGACAATTCTGCTTGACGACCTCGTGCATCCTGGTATGCTCTCCGGACATACCTCCTAACTCACATACTTCTGAGTTTGGAGTCAGTCATCCACTGGCCCTTGGCACTCCCCTCCACAGAGAGGGAGATTTGTAAGCAGCCCTGAAACAGGTGCTGCCGCAGGCCCCCGAGGAGCCCTGTGCTGATATGGCCCTGATTCACGGACCATATCATGATGGAGCATAACCTTTGTGGGATGAATGCCCGAGGATGCTATCCATGCTCCATCTGGGTTAAATGCCCGAGGACGTACCCATGTTTGTCACAGGGGAACCCTCCTGGCCTGACTCGTACCAGTCCAGGCCTCTCAGACTCCGTTTGGGGATGCCGAAGTCTGAAGTCGCTGACCGCACTGTCAGTGACTCGGGTAGCGAACCCGACAGCCGCCGGCTACCCGCACTTCCGCGGTCCGTAGCCGGTTTCCCTGCGGCCCGTCAGGATTCCGCCCCGGATTCTCATATCCAGCAGGAACTCTGTAAAAGAGATTCCTGCAACCAAAAAAATACACCTGAGAATAAGTTCAAAAACTTACCTGCAGGGATTGAAACTTACCGCTGGAGGAGCGACGCGCCACCCAGCCAGTCATGCGTAATGCGTTAGATGTATTGACGCGCATGCGGGCTGGCGGGCTTCTTCACGTAGTCACTCACGTGACTCCGAAGTAAAATTTAATTGTCCTGTATGGGACACATGACAATAAAACTCTCGTGACTTGACTTGACTCTTGGTCACCAAGGTCATATCATCCATATAGGCCTTGATTGGAGGGAGGCACAGTCCGTCCTGCCGTCTCTCCCCACCGACGACCCACTGTGATGCTCTAATCACTGGTCCATTGCCATTGTAAATGCTAACAGGGAAATGGTACACCTTGCCATATTGCCCATCTCTAGTCTCTGCCATGTTGTCGTAAGGTCTACTGTACTAAAACACATTCGGACATCTTGGAAATCACTAAATTTACTATTGATCCTGCAATGCTAAAGAAATCAAAAGCACTCCAAATAAGAGTATGTGGCACAGATCCAAGCGCATTTGTCAGGGGCAAAATCACTACATGCAAATCTCTTCTCTCGAGCTTGGCTGTCTGAATCTAGTGCCATATTACACGAATGTAGTCTTTGCAACCTGCGAAACCTGGGATTCCTGCTTTCTGCACTGCGGGATCTATTAACCTGTTCCTTTCTAAATAACTTGCCAGCCTCTGTGCCACTATGCTAAAAAATATCTTGCCGTCTACATTTAGGAGACGTATAAGCCTAAACTGACTTAACTCTGAAGATTCTTTCTCCTTGGGAATTAAAATTCCCCCTGTTCTACGCCAAACCCTTGGTATGACCTTCTTCTCCCAAACTATTCACAAGAGGCGCTACAAGAATCCAAGCACATCAGGTACATTTTTTTATACCTGGTAAGGGACTCCATCCGACCCTGGGGCTAAAGAAGCCTTTGCACACCTTATTACTTCTTCCACTTCCTTCCATTTTGGTGGCAAAACATCTAACTTATGCACTATCTCTCCTAAGTGTGGTATATCTGGAAGGAAACCCATTCCCCCTTTTATTTTCTGGGTCTGAGTATGTCCTTTATAAATATTCCTCTAACTCTTCCTTTGAAGTTTTGAGCATTCCACTTTTTTCCTGACTAAACATTCTTTTAACAAATTTAAATGGATCCCTATAAAATGCTGACCTGACTCATTCCTTCTTTCTCTTCCTCCTAACGTGTTCTGCCCTCCTTAATATTGCTAATTGATTTCTTAACTCTTCTTGCAAAACATTAATTCCCTCTCTCACATCAACTGCAGACTTCCTCCACTGCTTTCTCAACTGTCTCCTCTCCATCACTAATCTCTTGATTTCTCTCTCTCATCTAGATCTAACCACCTGTAGAGCGTGCACCTTCTTTTTCTCAATAACATCAAACCTGTCCTCACCATATTGATCTATAAACTCTCCCATCTTATCCAACTTGTTTTCCACTGCCCCTTTGGACTCTCTAACGCCTTTACCATATCTATATTAACAGTTTCCCATTCCTTCCTTTCACCTGCCCTAGGCCATTTAACTCTATTCAGCCCACCGCGCTCTTCTCCCTGACTGGCAGCGATTAACCTCACCACCACCTACAACCCCGTCTACAGCGCTTGTTCCCTCCTCATCAGTAACAGGGGTAATGATATCCTGCAAACTGTGGTTTTGACCCATCGCCGGACTTTCACGCGAATGCGGCACTGATTTCTCAAGAAGTACATCTCAATGCAATTTCCGGCACTCCCTCCAACAAGCACTTCTCTTCTTCTTTCTTCTTCCCCTGATGTATTCTTGCCCTGTTGTTACTTATCTGCACCCAGAAGAACAGACCTGGAGCTTCTTTCTCCTCTACCGCTGAGCCGCTGTCCTTCACTATGATGCACCAATCCTACTCCAGAGTCTTTTCCGTCCGAGGTCTGTGGCTGGGTATCCACCCAAGTCCCTCTTCCACCCCAGCTCATCGAAGACCCTCGAGGGTATCATTTTTAAAAATTTGTCGTAGCTTTTTAGGGGTGAGCAACGAGACCTGTTTACAACGAGGGGGGGAAATAAGGGGGGAGTTATTGGGCATATGTATTTCATGTATTTTAAAAATCATATGAATCGTATAGATTTGGCTATTTGTTGTTTGAGGGAGGGGGGGGGAGTTATTGTGCAGTAAGGTATTTTGCATTTTATTGAATAAGTTGTTGGTTATATCAGCCCATGAAATGGATGGTGATGATCACGGAATCGGCTTTGTACAGCTTGCAAGGAACCCTAATTGATTTGCGGTCTGGTTTGTTGGGCTGTTTGTTTCCCGATTCACTGCATTCCACCTCCCCATTTAGCTGTTTATTTTCAAGTGTAAGTGTTGCTCTCTGAAGAAAGGTCTCCACCCGAAATGTCACCTATCCCTTCTCTCCATGGATGCTGCCTGACCCACCGAGTTACTCCAGCACTTTGTTCCATCGTTTACATCAAACTAAAGTTGTCTTGCACTCCTTACCACACTCCCCAACCCCACCCCCCCCGCTCCCCCCCCTCCGACATGCAAGTTATATTGAGATAGAACTTGCTGTGCGTCCTGATCGACCAGGCTGTATATTCGACCAACCAAAGTCCGCACAGACATTAATTCCCTGCTTTTTTTATAAAAAAACATCAAAACAAATTCAAATCAAGTCCCCTGCATGAGTCACATGGTCAGCTCACCGATGTCCCAATCACAATGGATTCTCATTTACCTATGACATGACATCCGATGGGACAGGCTGGGCAGATTGGAACTTCAGTGGTTTCCACTAAAATCAAACAGCTGCAAGAGCACTTTGGAAAGTGGGTGAAAATCATTGCGGACAATAGTCCCGCCGGATTTATGGAAGGTATATCCATGTCCTGACGAATCTTATAGAATTTTTCGCGATGTAACTAGTAGAGTGATAAGGAAGAACCTGTGATCTGTTATATCTGACTTTCAGAAGAGGGCATTTCGACAAGGTCCCCACGAAAGAGATTAGCCAACCAAAACTTAAAGCACATGGAGTATGGGGGGTTCAGTATTGATGTGGAATAGAGAACTGGCTGGCAGACAGGAAGCAAAGAGTATGAGTATACGGGGTTCATTTTCACAATGGCAAGCAGTGCTAGTGCTGGTTACCAAGCAAGCTCAGTCTGGGACCCCAGCTATTTACAATATATATTAATGATC